>OZ014521.1:392715558-392733058 GCA_963966055.1 Lathyrus aphaca
CCAACCTGGCCCCCTACGTCGGATCCGACCTCCAGGGATTCAACGGAGCAACAACAAGGCCGTGGGGTTATGTTGAACTCCTCGTCACCTTCGGGGAGCAGGAAACAGCCAGGGAAATCAAAATCCAGTTCCTGGTCGTTTACTGTCCGTCCCTTTATAATTGCATATTCGGCCGCCCGACATTAGCCGAACTCACCGCGGTCCCATCCACCGTCCACCTGAAGATGAAGTACTACACCAAATTGGGCCGCGTAGTCACCATCCACAGTGACATTGAAGCCGCCCGACGGTGCTACGTCGCCGCGGTAAAAGGACAGGCCACGGTCAATACAAAGAGCAGCAACAAAAAACTCAGGACCGAGGATCCTCCCCCCCAGGGAATTAATGCCATCGACCTCGACTGCCGCATTGGTCTCGACGAAACTGAAGAATGGAAGCCCCCCGAGGAACGATCTCCCGAACACCCGTTCCGACCGATCCCCGACGGAGAGTTCGAACTCATCCCTCTGGGGGACGATCCAGAAAGGACAGTCAAGATAGGCAAGGGATTGCCCGAGGGAACAAGGGAGAAGCTCGTAGCATGCCTCAAGGAGAACTCCGACCTCTTCGCTTGGAATGCCGCAAAAATGCCCGGCCTGGATCCCGAGATCGCGTGTCACCAGCTAGCTTTAGATCGGGCAGTCAAGCCCATAGCACAGCGTAGGCGCAAACAGTCTCCCAAGAAAGCAGAGGCTGCCGAGCGAGCTCTAAAAGACCTCTTAGAGGCAAATTTTATTTCTGAAGCCCAGTACACAACCTGGCTCTCTAATATAGTCATCATTAAGAAAAATAATGGAAAATGGCGTATGTGTGTTGATTATACTGATCTTAATAGGGCTTGCCCCAAAGATGCTTTCCCCCTCCCTAACATAGACATGCTCGTGGACAATTCTGCAGGTTTTAAACTCTTGTCCTTCATGGACGCATACAGTGGATATAACCAAATCCCTATGTCGACCACGGACAAGAGACACACGGCATTCATGACCCCGACGGGCAATTACTATTACAACCTGATGCCGTTCGGGCTCAAGAACGCCGGTGCCACATACCAACGCATGATGAACAAAGTCTTCAAGGAAGAAACAGGGGACATGCTCGAGGTATACATGAACGACATGATCGTCAAGTCACACGAGGAGGTTAACCATGCTCGACATCTATCCAAAGTCTTCGAACAGGCGAGGCAGTGCAAAATGAGGTTCAACCCTGAAAAATGCACGTTCGGAGTACGGGCAGGAAAATTCCTGGGTTTCTACCTCACCGAAAGGGGGATCGAAGCCAACCCCGACAAATGTCGGGCGTTCTCGGAATTTCCAACCCCGAGGACCAAAAAATCAATCCAGTCCCTTAACGGGGTGCTCACCTCACTCTCCCGTTTCATCGCCAAATCCGCCCAGCATGCTTTGCCATTCTTCAGACTCCTTCGTAAAGAGGCCAGCTTCGACTGGACCGACGAATGTGAACAGGCATTACTCCACTTAAAGAAGGTCCTCTCCGAACCCCCGGTCTTATCACGACCATTAGAAAAGGAAACCCTATACCTATGTTTGTCCGTAGCGACCGAGGCCGTCAGCGCCGTCCTAATAAGGGAAACCGACGAGGGACAGAAACCCATCTATTTTACGAGCAAGGAACTCCAAGGCCCCGAGCTCAGGTATCAGCAAATTGAAAAGGTCGCCCTGGCCCTCATGAATGCGGCGAGGAGACTACGTCATTACTTCCTCGCACACACGATAAAAGTAAGAACCGATCAGCCGATCAAACAGTTGCTTGGCCGGCCAGATATGGCTGGCAGAATGCTCAAATGGTCACTGGAACTCTCCGAATTCGACATACAATACGAAAATAGAAAGGCTTTGAAAGCCCAAGCACTGGCCGACTTCGTCGCGGAAATGACCCACTGCTCAACACCGGCAGGCGGCGCCCATAAGTGGACGATCTTCGTCGACGGCGCCTCCAGCACATCAGGTAGCGGAGCCGGGATCATCCTCGAGAATGAGGACGGGATCCTGATCGAGGTCTCGTTAGCACTAGCTTTCCCAACGTCGAACAAACAAGCCGAATACGAGGCTTTTATCGCCGGTCTGAGATTAGCCGAGGACCTAGGAGCAAAGGAAGTAAAAATATCAACAGACTCCCAGCTCGTGGCCTCACAAGTACGAGGAGAGTACCAAACCAAGAACGACAACCTTGTCGAATACTTGTCTCTTGTCAAGGAAAAACTCGAAAAATTCGAGAAGTGGGAAGTACAACACGTACCTCGCGAGCACAACACGCGGGACGATATCCTCTCAAAACTAGCCAGCACGAGGAAGAAGGGCGGAAACAAATCCGTAATCCAAGAGATCCTTCCTCGGCCTAGCATCGAAAAACTTCCTCCTCCATTCGAGGTCAACGCGGTCGGGGATGCTCATTGTTGGATGACACCTATCTACAATTACCTAACAAAGGACGAACTCCCCGTTGACCCAAAAGAGGCGGCCACCACCAAACGACGGGCATGCTCGTACGTACTCCTCAAGGGGAAACTTTACCGTAGGGGGTTCTCCATCCCATTACTCAAGTGTGTCGAGGAAGAGAAAGTCCCCGACATACTTGAAGAAATACACCGGGGGATTAACGCTCAGCACCTCGGCGGGCGATCACTCGCGCGAAAAGCCCTTCGAGCAGGCTACTACTGGCCGACCATGCAACAAGATTCGAAGGAGCACGTAAAAAAATGCGATAAATGCCAGCTACACGCCGACATGCACCTCGCACCCCCGAACGATCTAAAAACACTCTCCTCTCCATGGCCCTTCGCGTGGTGGGGCATGGACATCCTCGGACCTTTTGTGACCGGATCATACCAGAATAAATACCTCATCGTAGGGGTGGATTATTTTACGAAATGGATTGAAGCAGAGGCATTAGCTAAAATAACCGCACAGAACATTCTCCGATTCTTTAAACGCAATATCCTCGCTTGGTTCGGCGTGCCCCAGGCCCTCATCACGGACAATGCAACACAATTCACGGACGGGGGATACCAAGACTTCGTCGCCAGCCTAGGTACTAAACAGCACTTCACATCCGTCGAACATCCGCAGACGAACGGGCAAGCGGAGGTGGCCAACAGGGTAATCCTACGTGGCCTTAAACGCAGGCTCGGTGAAGCGAAGAGGGCATGGGTCGAGGAGCTACATAGCGTCCTATGGGCTTACCGCACGACACCACATTCCACCACCGGGGAGACCCCATTCCGACTGACTTACGGCACCGAAGCAGTCATCCCGGTGGAAATACGGGAACCGACGAGACGCGTGGAGGAACCCCTAGATGAGGAAATGAACGAAGAGGCACTTAGAGCCGAGCTCGACCTCGTCGACGAGATCCGTTCCGAAGCAGCCCTCAGGGAAATGTCCCTCAAACAAAAAATAGCACTACGCCACGACGCGAAGGTCATAAGAAGAGAGTTCCAGGTGGGCACCCTGGTCCTTAGAAGAAACCAGAAAAACCCAAAAGAGGGTAAACTGGCCGCCAATTGGGAAGGCCCCTACCGCGTCCGCGACAAGACGAGCAACGGGGCCTATTACCTAGAAAACCTACAAGGGGAAGAACTCGCTCGACCATGGAACGCAGAGAAACTTAGACAGTATTACAGCTAAATACATCATGGGGAGACGTGGGAGGTACGACCATGCTCTTCGTCTCCAAAACGACAGAGAGGAATCGCAAGACCCGGGGACAAACCGACCCCTCCAGCGAACACAACCCTCCCCGACGATTGGGATCTCAATCGAGCACCAATGTTGAAGTACCACGACAGGCAGGGCGCCCAACTCGCGATGGGAAAGCCCAAGCCTCGAAGCCGGAGTCCCAAACAACGAACTCGGTCTTCGATCCAAACGGGCACAACGCCCGACACTTCATCGGTTCCCTAAACCGAGGAGACTAACCATGTCGAGTAGAATATAACAGTTCATAAACATAAGAAAATATGGTACATAACCGAACAAAAAGAATGACCAAAAAACATTCATATATTTAAAAGCAACGGCCGAGGCCAAGTACGCCCGAAGGCCAAATTACATATGCCCGAAGGCCAAAATACAGAAAAGGCACGCATGTCATACATCAACAAGGCACACAGGCCATATGAAATACAAATCAAAAAAATAATAATCAAGACTCCGCCCGGAGCTCCTCTTCAGCATTCTCCACCTCATCTTCATCATCCCCTAACTCCTCCTCGGCTTCGAAAGGGCACACAATCTCCCCCTCCCGGACACAGTAGTTGTGGGCCGACCCCTCCGTCACCAACTCAGGATTCAGAAGCCTCAGCTGTTCGACGGCATTGTCAAAACCCTCCTTGAACACAGCTACGAGGTCCTGGTTAAAGGAACGTATGTGCCATAGCAGCTCACCACGGGAACCGAGTGCGAGCTCTTCCTCATTCTCATCAGCCAAAGGACGGACCTTCTCCTCGAGAGATGCGAGCTGAGTCCGCAGTCCAGCATTATCCTCGATCAACTTCTGGTGCCCGGCCACCTACTCCTCCAAGTTCACCTTGGCCGCCTTCAGTTGATCCCGCTCATTTTCAACCTCTTCCAGTTTTTTATTCAGCCCCTCCTGCAGCTGATGCTTCTCCTTGTAGTCCGACAGATCCTTGGACAGCTTGTCCTTCTCTGACCGAACCTGCACGAGAGCATCTTCCAGGGAGGCAGTAGAGACTGAGGTATCAGTTAAGACCATGGCCGTCTCCATCACCCGGATGACAGCTGCCAGGTCTCTTGCCAGCTCCTTGTGTCGGACACCAGCCTCTTGATCCAGGATAGCCCTTGCCTCAGGCGCCGGCACCGCGATCGTATCCTCGGCTTTGAAGAAAGACCGCTCCACATAGCAAGGGGGCAATAGGTAGCTGCCGGGTCCGCCCGGACTCCCACTTCCCAGTGACGACCTCGAGAGAGTCCCCGCCGGACGCTTCCGTTTGTGGAGAGGAGAGGCTGATTGAGGCGGGCTGTCAGGAATATTTATCGTCGACGCCCGAGGAGGAGAGGAAGGTACCGGACTCGCTGTGTTCGAGGTCCCAACCCCAGCATCATCAGCGGCCACCTGAACACGAGCCACTGTTTTCTTCTTCTTTTTGGGTACCCTGTCCGGCGCACCAACCTGGTTGGCCAGCATAAGGACCCGGTCACGCGCAGTGGGCATAGCACCTACAAAACATTACACACAAACGTTAGCGAGCGAAAACATAGACAAAAATAAAGACCAAGAAAAATCTTCCTACTCAATAATTCCAAAGCCTTATCCTCGGTCCTGCACTCGAGCAAGGCTTTCGTATTAATAATGCGGGTCTCAGTGATCGGCACTCCAGCCTCGTCGAGATAAGGCACACCCTGTCGATCCGTCCAGACCCCCAGATTGAAACTCTGCACATAATCAACCAACTTCTTATATGCGAGCCTATCCTCGACTCCGAGCATCACAAATTTGACCCTATAATGAGCAGTAATGAGGTCGAAATGATCACGCTGCCACCTCAGCGGTATCTTCGACATCAATTTCTCCTCCCCATTTGCTGCCCGTTGATATTAGTAGAGGGAATGTAGGGCGACACGGGTGATCGGTCTCACCACATACCACCGACCCTTGAAGTGACGGGCAGAGTCCACGTACGTCTTGAACAAACGCACGGGCTGCTTAAAAGAAACCCAGTTGTGGCGCCCACGGAGACCGGACCGCTGGAGGTGGAAGACATGGAAGAAAAGGGCTCGAGTGCACCCAATGCCGAGGAAACGGCAGACCAACTCGAACGCCCGCATAAAAGTGAGGGCGTTGGGATGCAGTTGAGACGGCGCCAGCCGAAGCCATTTGAAGATGGACATTTGGAATGAATTAAAGGGCAGCCTGATCCCCGCCTCCCGGAAAGCGAACTCGTACATCGTGAACTGCTTCCTGTCGCTCCCACTAAATGAAGCCGGGTCAAATAGGGTACAGACGCGAACGGTCGGCGAGAGGAGGGTGTGAGAACACACAGGAGTGAACTCACATGGAATGAAAAGAGTCGCCAGCTAGGCATTTTTATCCCGGAGGAAAGGCAATGCTGCATAGACCTAGAAAGAGATGGATAAGACGGTTGCGAACCAGAGAGACTGAGAAAGGGGGTTGGTTACAACCTGGGAAGGTATTAGCACCCAGATTGTCCGTCGTACTCGACGGGATCCACGCTTAAAAGATTTGTGTTTAAAAGGGGTAGTGTCAGTGCAATTTGTGTATGAAAAGAGCTGGAAAAAGATGTACAGGTGTCTGTGTAAAAAAAGTGTAAAGTGTAATATATACAGTGTCAGTGTAAGAACAGGAATAAGATACTCAAGATCATGAGGTTAAAAGAATAATGCTGGAAAGAGGGGGATATACAGAGACTTTTGTTCGATAACTGTTAAGTTATGCCTACATATCCTCTCGTGCAATGAGGAAGTCAGAACACCGTAGTTAGACCCAAAGAGACTGAAAGATGAATTGACTTATGAACTGCTTACTTGTCTATGCTCAAGTGTATGACCTGTCTGGCTCAGGTGCAAACTGTCTTGCATTAGGCGGAAGAAGCAAGTTCTCGTTTATGAGTGAATGAGGTGAGAAAAGAATCCCGGAGGAGACGATTATTGTTTTTTTTTTTAGTTTTCAGTCTTTTATTGCTTTTGAAAGTTTGTCATAAGTTAATGAGCTTAAGCCTAAACCAATGGGTTAGTAAACTCATCACATCTTCCCTCTGATTAGGGGTAATGAGAATACCTTAAGTGTGAAGTCAGCTTCTCACACTTAATCACCTTTGATGTAGGATTAAGATTATTAACCTACTTGTTATTATTTACATGTTTTTGTGGTTTTTGTTTAGTGTTGAGTAATGAGGTTAAGCCATAATCAGGGATTAAACAGACTCATTACACCATCCTAATAGAAGGATAATAGATGAGAATGTTTAAGCTGAGGAAAACCTCTCAACTTAATCCATGATTAGGGATTAAACTCATGACAAAACAAAGCCTTTATTAAGTGGATTTTAGTTAATGATATGATGGAGAAGTGAATTTTATGGTTTGTAAGACAACTTGAGGGGGACTTGTCCATTAACACTAGGGTTAGTCCTTCTTAACCAATTAAGGAAGAATTAGAACCCTAATGCAAGGCCCAAGTTACAAGCTTGATGTCTTAGTGATTATTAGATGGATTGATTAAAGGACTTAAACACATTAAGGGTTTAACACTTGGGATTAAAGTTATACACTCCATCCTAATAGAAGGATGCAGGCATAAGCTTAATCTCAAAGCCTTAAAGCCTTTATGGTTTAGTCCCTGATTATGAGATGAGAAGAGAAGACTCAAAAGAGACACAAAGGTAAGAACTAAGTGGGGGACTAATCAAAACCTTAATCATTGTCATGCTTGGTTGTTCCTAGGGTTTGTGAGGTTTACAAGAAAGATCTTCAGAGAAACCACCAGGAAGCAGATGAAAGGAGCAAAGAGAAGCAAAGTAACTTGCTTCACTTAAGAAGACAAGTCACTTGAAGAAAGAAAGTAAGAAGAACAAGAATGAGCAAGCTCAATCTCAAACACAAGACAAAATGCAGCAATGATGCATAAGAGAGATGAAAAGAAAATGTGAGAAGTGAAGGCAAATTCACTTCCCAAGGTTACTTACCACCTGAAAAGTTAGTGAAATGAATGCAATGCAATGTAAAATAAGATGAGATGTGATGATGCAAACCAAAACCAGAAGCATGTATGAGATGATAATGATGCTATGAGATGGTGCAAACATGAAACAAGACATGGGGATGATCATACAAACATGTGGATGCAAGAGAAGCATGCTTAGAACCATGAACATACATGAAAAGTTATGAAATGCACATGACATATAACATGGCAAATGAAAGATGCAATGATCAAACATGATTCCAATATGTCTTAAGATGTCTAATGAATCAAATGGATGCACAAAATGTCCTGGCAAGTCATGGTATGCAAGCAAATGCAAGTTGAATGCAAAAGGAAACCCAAATTAGGGTTTATGATCAATGCACAAAACAAAAACCAAAACCAGAAGCAAACATCATGATAAAAAATTGAAAATGCATTCAAAGGAACCCTAAACCTATACAAACTCACTGCCCAAAGGGGGGGATCCAATTCTTAACCTAGTGAGGGTTATGAATTTCTTAAGATGGCTAGGGTTTTAAGGTACCTTGTCAAGGAAAATTCCAAACAAATAGAAAATGCAAGATCAAAACATGCCAATTTAATCCTATAAACTACATGATATGCAAGACACATTGCAAAAAGAATCAAAGTCCAACTCTTAAAGATTAGGCAGAAATGAATTTTCAAAGATTGGATCAAAATAATGCCTTGAAATGAAATTAATTCCATGAAAAATTGTCAAAAGACATCAAGATCAAAAAAGAAATCTGGTTTGAGGGTTGGACAATGTTTTAAATGATTTTAAAGGTTTCATGAATTTTTTGGTGATTTTTAAATACCTAAAAGTATTTTTAATTAATTAATTCTCATTAATTAATTAAAAATAAACTTTTAAATGATTTAAAAATAATTTTCAATGCAAAAAAAAAAAAAAATGTTTTTGGTTTCTGAAAATTAATAAAAGTTTGTACAAAAATTTTCAGAATTTTAAATGATTTTTGCTATTTTAAATAAATTATAGAAAACAAATGAAATAAAAAGAAAATAAAATGAGAAGTCAACAAGATCAATGGCTGACATTCAAACTGGACGCGCGGGAATTGACTGCGCGCGTTATCCAGTGGCTGAAATTCAAACTTCATTAATTCCAATTAAAAATTAATTAATCTGAATTAATAAAGTCAAATGAAGATTAGGGCAAAATAGTGAGATCTTGAACGTCCAAATGCGCGCGGGTCAACGCATCCAAGGGTTATTATTCAAACTTCATTAATGACACTGATTAGCCCTAAACAGATTCAGGTGGCCGGAGAAGACTTCCGGTCGTCTTCTCCGGCGGGACTCCCACCTGAAAATTGCTAAACCCCTCAAAACACTATGAAAATGAAATCTAATCACCCAGAAATCATCCCCATTCGAAACTAGATCAAAACCCCCAAACGAAAACCATTTTTCATCCATTAATCATGTGAATCGAAGCCAAACATGTTTAGGTCAAAAAAGTTTCAGAACATGATTAAATGCTTATTTCTCAACCATTTCAAAAAGTAAAAGTACCAGAGTGATCAGCAAAGCATGAGGAACAATTTAGAAACTTAAAAACTCATTTCTGGAAAAAAAGTTCTTGATATACCTGAGCTTTGAGCTTTCTCAGTTTGCAACTTTCTGACCCTCTCTCTTTGTGCAAACCACTCCTCTTAGGCCCCTGATGAAATCTTGATGCTTAGAAGAAGTTTGTGGTGGCTGGTTTGGAAGATCACAGGAGTTCTGTTCAAGGTGAGATGGAAATCGTGTTTCTGGTTCAGGGAGTTTTAGGCAATGGTGATGGGTGGTTTGTGACCAGGGAAGTGTGCTGAGTTGATTTGTGAAGTTGGTTTGTGTGTTTGCTAGCTGTGCTGAGTGCTTCGAAAGCTTTTGCAAATTTGAGCAAAAATGATAACTATGGCTTGTGGGCAAGATCAGAGTGAGTTGTGTGTTGTGTTAGGCTGGCTCTGGTCCATGTATCAAAGGGGGATAGGTCAGAAAGTTGTTGGTGGCCTATGGTGATTGGTATGGGTCTTTGGCCAAAATGTCAACTTGATGTGTACTTGAGGTATGGGCCATGGTACAACTTGCTTTTTGGCATGCTTTGGTTCAGCTGAGTTTAGGGAGAACCATGGAATTGTTTATGAGATGATTCAGCAACTTGATCAAGGTTTGTGTAGTGTTTTGCAATTTTCATAAAGCTTGGCCCCTTTGGAAATCCTTGTGATTCAAGGCATCAAAATGCAAAGTTTCTTGGCCCATTCTGAATTTTAGAGGTCATGTGATCATGTTGTGAAGAAATGATGCACATTTGAGGCCTTTAGATCACTTGAACAAACCATTTTGCAAAATGTCTCTTTGGTAGAAAACTTCAAATTTTGTGATTTTAGCCAACTTTGGTAAGCCATAACTTTTGATCCAAAATGAATTAGGTCATGTTCTTGTACTTTTTGAAAAGGGAATGATCCATTCTACAACCTTCATGACCAAAGTTTTTCCATTTGAAGCATTTTTGAATCAAAAAGCAAGGGTTGAAAAAGTTTCCCAAAATGGCAATTTCATTAAAAGTCAAACTTTCCCAAAAAGTCAACTTTGCAAATGACTTGAAATTCTTCAATTTTGTGAACTTCCAACATCTTCCATGATCAAATAAAGATCATACACAATCAAAATGATGAAGAACACCCTTTGGTTGGGTCATTGGGGGCCTCAGATGCCCTGATTTTACACTGACTTGCTTGAAAAGTCAACTCTTGATCAGATGACTTCCCCATGGAATTTCTTCATGAAAATTGATATGCATGCTCCCTATACCATATAGAGACCAATATAAACAAGAATGACCAAAAGATTTAGAGTTATGGCCTCTGAAACCAAAACCCTAATTTTAGGTCATCTGTGCAGTCAAACCTGGCTCTGCTTCCATGTCATTTCCAGTTCTAGTGATTCTTTGACATTCTTGACTTTGAGAGGATATAATATGATGCTTGAACACACATGGGCCCCTTTGAAGTGATTGATGACCGTTGGAGTGGCTCAAGAAGCTCTTGGATTGCTCAGATCACAAACCCTAGATGCAGATGACTTTGAACCAATGCAATGAATCAAAAATGCAATATGAGATGGTATGATTGAACTTATGCATATGAAATGATCACAAGCCATGGTGTGAATGGGTGAGGGCAAATTTGGGGTGTTTACACTTCCCCGGGAAATGATGACATATACGGTCCGCCTCCTTGGGGGCATGGCAATGCCAATTCTCCGGATCTTCCTGGCTTCTGTCCTCGACCACGGCGTAAGCGGGGATAGCCTCGTCATAGAAATAGGACTCCTCATCCAAAGGTTCATCCGTAACCCAGGAGAGATCAATCTGCCCGGAGGACGAGGCGTGCTCAGTACCATCCCTGGCACTCCCATCCCCGACGGGTAGACGAGCGATGGCCGCATCTTCAGACGAGGACCCAGAGTCTTCTCTCCTCGGTCGTAAACGCCCGGTAGCACCTGAAACGCAGACAGAAAGAGTGAATTCGACGTCATATCAAATCCACCCTTCCACCGCAGGTCAAGTGAAAGGGCGTAGCAGCAACGGACACTGACAACGTGTTCGACGCAAGAATACGCGTGTTCTTACGAGACCGGGCAGAAAGCTCATATATGCTTATGCAAATCTTGCCCGGCATATGTAATTTCTGCCCGGGACAGTCTAACCCTAACCCTATTTTACCATCTATAGTCCATTTTACTATTCTTAAGTCAAGTCCCCTCTTGGTTGCCTTTAATATGGTCAAGTCCCTCGAAATTAGGGGTGTTTAAATCATCAAGTCCCTTTAAAGTTAAAAAGATCATAGTCCCTTCGAAGTTGCCTACGGAATAAATGATCTTGTCCCTCGATGACCCTATGCCCGTCCCTTAATAAATCCAAGGTAAATGACTACCTACTCCTTAATAGTAGGGACAGTCTTACCCTTGAAAGGAAATAAAGACCAAGTCTAGGGTAGGTAGTTCTTAGTTACTTGCTCACATTTCAAAACTCTTTTTCACACCTCACTTTCAAACAATTTTCAAAAACTTAAAGCTTTGTATACATCCATACGAGGATCATTACAAAGACTTATGAAAATTTCTAAACACACATTTCACATTTCTTTTCAAACAAACAAGTGAGCTAAGTAACTAAGAGCACGTGGATAACCATGGATATAAAGGGTTCTAACACCTTCCCTTTATATAACCTACCCCCCGAACTCAAAAAATTTAAAAGGTCTTTCGTGTTCTTTTATATCTTTTCCTAAATTGGATAAAATATAAGTCGGTGGTGACTCTTGCTATCCGCACATGTTTTTGTCAAACAAAAACACCCAGGTCAGTTCTCCCACTGTGTTACAATATGTGATGTCAGTTTGAATACCTTTTTTACCAATATCCGAGGCTTTAGTTCTAAATTATCCCCTAGTAGTTTATTTTAGCAGTCAACACCGTCTTAAACACAAGCTACATGGAGAGCTGATGCAAATAAGTGATTGATACTTAAAGTTTCCAAAAAGAAAGAAAAAAAACAGAAAGAATTAAGCCTGACAATAACAAAATGGTTAAGCTTGCACCAAATCTAAAGGATGCAAAACATGTGAAAGGCAAAGAAAAGTCTGATGTTAGTTGGTTCAGAGGTACCTGGTTCTGAACTCGGTAGGGCGAACTACGGTTCGATCCCCCATGACTTGCACTTAGTACATATAAAGGGTTACCACACTTGGGTACCAGACCCCACATTTGAAAAGATCAAATTCACCAACAGACTACTCCACTATGTGCGTGTAAAGGCAAAGGGCTTAATGTGATTGCGTCAGAATGAAAATGGGTGAAATAGAAACGAGAGCATTAGGTTGAGCTATAATAGAATGATTCTGACTGGTTTGTATAGGGGTTTTATGAGCGTACATCTTGCTTTGTGTCGTTAATGTATCTTTGGTGTTTGATTCAGTATCGGTCTTTTTAGCAAAGTGTCGCAAGACCATGTACAGTTAGGTGATGTGTCTTGTATTTGTGTTTAACGAATATTTTGAAAATCATACTGATTATTTGTTGGAGGACAAGCAAATATTCAAGTGAAGGGGAGTTTGATAATACGATTTTACATTGATTATTTAGCTTGGTTTTCGTTAATTATGTTATCGTTTTTTCATTATTTACAAGTATTTTGCTAGAGTTCAAATCAATTTGCAGGTATTTCGATTCATATAGTTTGCAAGAGAAAAGAATTAAAAAGAAAAAGAAAAAATGAAGAAATGAAGCATATAACAGAAAAATAGGAATTCTTCACTTTGGAGGCATGACGCCCGTAACAACATTAGGACGGTAAGTGGGACGACCGTCAGACACAAGTGACGTCCGTCACAGGTCAAGTTCCAGAAAATTAAATATGTGCAGCTCAGTCAAAGCAGAAGCGTTCCTGGTTCCATCTATTTCTCCTCACCTCAACTAAACCCAGTCTCAGTCAAGCATGGACTTCTCAAAACTCAACAAGTTTATTTCCTTAACTTTCTCCTTCAACACAAGGCCTATAAATAGGAGCCAAAGCAAATTGCAAAGGGAGCCTACATTGAGATTTATTTTTTCTGCTTTCCGTTCAGAATCTTTTCTTTTTCCTACATTGATTTTTCCCTTTCTGTTTTTATTTTACCTTTACCGTATCAATAATAGCTTCCCACATCGGGGAGTTATTACACTTTAATTAGTTTTAAGCCAGTGCCTTCAAGTTTTATTTTCCATAAAGGCTACCGACCTGTGGAGGTTTGTTGCGTCTAGAATTTACTACTTTCCAGGTTTATTACTGAATTAATATAATTGCTTTTGTTTTCATTGTCATGCCTGATTTATTGTTTTATTGCTTATGCCTAAGTTTGCTTGCTTTAGTTAACATGTCTGGCTAAAATAATTTTATCGGTATGTAATTAAGTTAACCGGAATGGATTCGATGAGTCTAGAATTCTAAACAAAATTATTTTTCTGGTTTCAATTTCTTAATTTAAAATCAACTTTTATTACGAGAGTAAAAATGTAACGAAGGTTACAATTAAGACCACGAGAGCGTGAGATTTTAACCGGATAGTTGAAATCGAACATTAATTTAAACACAGCAGAAGCACTTTAAGGTTAATTAGGACTTATTAGTTTTCAAAAAGTATTTTTAAACTCAAAATGATATAGTGAGTGCGTTCAATCTGATTTAGGAGTATAGTTAGAGGCAAGACCACGAAAGTGTGAGATGAAGACTTTTAAACTGGTATTTTCTACATAAAGAATATTTTGATTATTTTTATATGCCGATGATTTATTGAATTCATGCTGGTATACTTATTAGGTACCGATATCCTATCTTGATCTAGTTTTAACTTAAATTTCTAATTTCCTTTTAGTTCCTCATTTTCACCTAAACTAAAATATTATTCGTCTTAGCTAAACATAGTAACACCCTGGTAGCACTAGTTTGGTTATCAAGTCTCTGTAGGATCGATATCTTTATTACTACGCAATTAGGCTATATACTTGCGCTTAGTACACGTAAGACTCAGAAAGTCGCGACCAGATATTTATAGGGACTAAAAACATATTTAATTCTAAAAACAAATATATATATATATATATATATATATATATATATATATATATATATAAATAAAACAAAAGTCAACACAATACTCACTCAAGAGATTTAAAATATACGCAATCAACACAATACTCAATCAAGAGATTTAAAATATACTCAATTTAAGATGTTTTTTATTTATATTTTTTTCTTCATTATCTTTTTTATTTTATTATCTAAATTAGGTTTATATTCCTCGGGTTTTTCTCAATAAATTTTGAACTTATAAAGAAATATATAAATGAAAACACTTATATTACACTAAGTATATCATACATTTCTTTTCTTTTACGTTGTTTTTCTTCTTCTTTTTTCAAATGAGGCATCTAAGAAATCGTTATAATGTTATAATAATCAGATATTGTTGTATTTTACAAACTTAAAGAAAAATATTGATACATTTAAAAAATATTTGAATTAATTACTATAAAAAGATACATTATAAATGCTTGGCATCAATACCTATTAAAAAATTGATTAATTGTTATGCAATGTCACTCTGTCAGTGTAAAAAAATTTACACTGTCAATCCATCATAACCATTCATAATCATTACTTTAAATATAATTAAAATAAAAATCCAATATAATTTTGAATCTGACGGTTATCATTCACTCACAGTGTAAATCTGTTTTACACTGTCGGTGCATTCCAATTAAATTATTAAAAAAATACTAAATAAATAGTTGTGATCAATATACTCCAAGAAAATAAGAGACAACATTAAGTGTGGAATTAAGTATTTGTTAATAATTAATGTAAAAAACTAATCTCAAATATTTACCAATAATATAAGGAATTTCTTAATACATCGTATATGTTATTTATGCACCACAGAAAAAAAAAATCAAAATGTATCTTATATTCTGCAGATATATTTCTGGATATACCAAAATCTGATGAAACGTCGAATATTATGGAGATGCATCTACGTAATAATTTAAAATGTATATCATGCATCAAACTTAGAAGTCATTTCACATGTTTATTTTACCGAAGATGCATCTCCGTTTATTTTCTAGAGAGACATCTCAGTAACCTATCAGAAACAGAATAGTTCATGTTATACTTTGTTTACGTGCGTCATGTACCCTCAAATTTAAACCATACAAGCGTAGTACAAAAAATGACATACATAAATCCAGATGGTCAAAAAATGTCATATCTAAATAATGTCGAGAACAACGATAAAGTAACATGAAGTGAAAATAAAATACAATCCATGGTACTACTATATACTAATGCACTACTGTGTATGTCGAACTACATCTCCTCGGCCATTAATTATCTTGTCCTTTGGCATTGTCTCTGGTACATCAATGTCTCCACGCCTCTGTCATGATGGTATCTAGGACCTATCTCACATCACAGCCATCAGGGAAGATATCTTTGTCAATTATTGCCTATGTAATCTCAATTATGTGACGACATCTAGGCGAGACATCCTCGGCATGATCTAACTTTGTATGTTCTTCCTCTAGTATCTCCTGACGAGATAGCCACAGAGGATCTCCTGGAGCAGCATACACCATGTACGGATGTGACACCCTAAAGAACCGCCTGATATACCCATCAACGTAGCTCCATCTGCTCAGAGCTATGATACCTTATGCCTCCTCTGGTGACAGATGACTCTCATAATCATCAAACAACTCATTCATTTGTCTACATATCAAAGCAGGAGGAGTAGAGATCACAGGGTGTCTGGGAATGGTCTAAGAGTAGTCGATCTGCCGCATGACGCACTTTAAGATGAGAAGCAGTGAGACGTGATCCACAGACCAACCATCTTAAGTATATCACTATCTCGTCAAATGGTCGCATATTACGGTGATCGACATAGTTGTTTAATTGCATGTCCTCAGAAACCAAGCGGTCAAGATACACTATGAACAAATTTATCGTCTGGTTTCCTCTTAGCGAGGAAAATGCAATAGCACATGGCATATCCTTAGTGTAAGTCGGTACACTCGCCCAATCTGAGATGTGAGGGAAGTGTTGGAGGATCCAACCCTGAAAAGTTTGGAGCACACGAATCATAATTAATGGTGTCATAAAGATGAAACGAAAATGACACAGAAAGATTAAAAGACCAATAAATATTACTGTCAGTAGTGTGATGCTACTTGTGCACTGCTTCGTCTTTCACCTACAACCCTCTAATAACTTCGAATACAGGTAGACCAAATAACCCCCCCCCCCAGTTGTACTCATGGGTCCGCTCAAAATCCTTGAAGTACCGTAGGTAGACGACATCTGTGTAACTGGCACTCATGTCCACAAAAATTGTAGTGCCAATTAAATATAGCAGGTATGCTCTCATATCATGCATTATGTGGAGCTTTACTGCTCGTCATGACATTTGGCCTTATGTGCTCTGGATCTCATATGTGTATAACTTTTTCAGGCATTCAAACCTAGCATGAGCCCCCTGGTTATATACAAATCTTATTTCCCCTCCCCTAAGCCAGTCCCAGATAGTTTAACATCATCCTGAGTGCCTCATCTTTGGTAATCCTCCTGTGATCTATAAGTATCCCCCTTAATTGAAAGATGTAGCAAACACGACACATCATCGAGTATGATACACATCTCACCAAACGGAAGATGAAATGATGAGGTTTCTGAGTGTCATCTTTCCACTAATGCATTAAGAATCTCGTGGTCGACCGTAATATAATTGGTCAGGCACAATCCTTCATCCTAAATAGGGACAAAGCTACTTGAAACCAATCCACATTCCGCTGAGGCAATCCAGTAATCTTCTCCTCGTAGTAATAAACTTTAACGGATCAGGATCCTGGAAAAAAAATCAATGTCAGAAACTTGTCAATTAAAATAAACGTAAATTAGAAAGAATGAATCAAACTAATTTTACTTCTTCATCTTAGATATATCTGGCAATATGGTTTGGGTACAAAGGCAGTAGTAACAAATCTATAGGGCCTCATCCAAAAGCCCTTGACTCGGCATCCTCAACATCCTCACCATTCGGAGGTTGCATTGGCTCAGCAACATCAGCTTTAGGAGGTGGCACTGGCTCAACAGCATCGGCAGTAGGAGGTACCACCGGTGACTTGCGTATCTCGAATGTCTGATTAG